>OX451215.1:205294409-205335031 GCA_949628195.1 Phasia obesa
TCATGTGTTAGTTTCAATCAACCATTTCTTGTAGGGTAATTTTCTTAACAATGTTACTATTTTATCATAATTTTTTTTTAGGAATTAATTTCTTTGTAGTATAGGTTAATTGGCCTTAGAAGTCTTTTTTATTACTATTACGAGTACATAAATAAATGATAATAATATCAAAAAATGATAAAGTATTTACAGCGGGATCGTATTTTAAAGATCTTCCAAAATCTTAACTTTCGGAGGGTTTAAAACCAAGGTTACCAAATCCTTATATTCAAGTAGTTATGTATGTATATCTAGCTAAAAAATGTTGAAAAAAAAAAACAACCAACAAGAGAATTTGTTATAGAGAAGGTAAGGGACTGATTCCCGGTACTTATACATTTTGACGTAATACATTTGTGGTCGATTGAATATCGCATTACAGGAATAATTCGTTCCTTTTGGTATGTAGTCTTTTTCGTCACTTTTAATTGTGATGATGACTTGCATCGAATTTTTACTCCACACCGCACCTTACCACCCCCCTAAACATGTTCCAAGTACCAATACAATGCATTGTATAAATAAAGTAGTCATCCTGAGTCCTGAGTGCTGGCCCAAATTTGTTAAAAAATTAAAAATCTATACATATAATGATACTGAAACAGGCAATTTCTGTTCATAAAATATTTATTTAAAATTTTTTTGCTGGTGCAGATAGTAATCGAAGTGGATTACAAAACAGAAATTCTTGAAGTTTTTATCTGTCCGTCTGTAGGTGTTCGCATCACAAAAAAACTACTAGATGAATTTTAATAAAATATTTTGTGGAGGTACATTAGTAGCTCGCTTAAAATATAAGATACTTTTTTTCGCAAAATATCTTATTTCCAAGAAAAAATAGAGAAAAAGTAGTAAAAGTACGCAATTCTGCAAACTTGACAGCACCTTTTATTTTTGAAATGGGGATATTTAAAACACCACTTATGAAATTCTACAATAATTTACCCCCTGTCTACATTAGCAATCAATATGTCTTAACAAACGTCAAAGTTCATATTAAAATAAAGTTTTTTTATACGAAGCTTGACTTATGTTAAGACAAATTGATGGCTAATGTAGAAGGCGTGTGAGAATTTTATATAAAGCATGTTTTCCTGAGTAATTACCCAGGGATGGGTACCTCTATATATAAAAATTACATAAATCATTAGTGAAGCATTATAAAAGTAAGATTCCAAAAAAATTGGTGTGGATTATTTTGAAAGAAAAATCGAACACAATATTGTCAGGACGCCTACGACATGGCGAGCACAGCTAGTTTATAATAATTATTAAACACACTTTGTATCGCAATTTTCGAAGTTTTTAATTAAAACCGTATGTAAAAAAATGTTCAATACTTTGTGATATCATTTCTTTTCTCTAAATATTTTACTGCGACCTTCAAAATATTTTGTTCGAATTAATATTTATTTGGTATTTTTTTTTCTTTCAAGAAATCAATATTATTCTTGGAAAACTGATTAAACATTTTTTAGTTCCAGCTAATTTTAGACAGCTTTTCTTTAAGAAATGTTTACAAAGAAATTAAAAAATAAACGAATCCTTAAATGTTGTTAAGGGGCGATAACAGAAATCAAAACCATTTAAAACATGAATAGATTTCAGGCTGTGGCAACAGCAGCAGAAGCAGCAGCAACTGCTACATTAATCAATAATTAATAGAAAATCGTGTGAAAAAATTACAAAAACTACAAATTAACATTGAATTAAATAATAATAAATTCTTAAGAACTTGTGCAAACAAGACAGAGAGCAAGGAATAAGGATCCTTAATAACTGCTGCAGTTGCAGAGGCAGCAGAAAGAGAGGGAGAGAGGGAGCGAGAGAGGGAGAGAGAGAGAAAATATACAGACTGCCAATAATTATAATAATAAAGTCACTAAATAACATCACTTGTCGAGTGGCACTAATACATCGGCCTCCTAATGTCATGATGTGCTTAACACAAGGCATAAATAAGTTTTATTGGGCAATGTCATGCAAGTACTTGCATGCACCTACTTGTCTACAAACACATACAAATTAAAATTTTTTTTTTTCAAAAACTAAGGGAAGAACAAAAATGTGTTAAGAGGCTGCAGTATATTTTTTTTAACAATATTTAAAAATGAGTTAATAGCATAAAATCAAATTTTTAAAGATTTAAAACGAACAAAATTAAATTTAAACTTTTAAATTGTTAATAATTTGTGTGATTTTTTATTTTTTTTTTTTTTTGTTTAAATGTCTAGTCATTTTGCTTGAATTTTGCTTTTCTTTTTGCCATATTTTTAAGTAGATTTATTTTCGTCACTATCACCAACATCCCAACATCCCTCTCCTGCACCATGTTCCAGTAGTGAGTGTTATCATCATTAAGGGGAAAAGAGGCTTAAGTACACAAAATCCTTTATAATTTTTTTTGCACTGCGCTGCACACAAATTCTTTAGTTGTTTCTCATTAAAAAAAAAGAAATATTAAATATAAAAAATCAGCAAAAAGGTTTCAAATTCAAAATGAATTTGAACAACTACCAGTTTGTATCGGAAATTCAACGTTGTTAGTTGTTAAATTTGAAAAATGGCGGATAATATATTTTTAAATTTGAAAATTATTAAAGTGCTTAAAAGAAATTATATAAATTAAGTAAAATTTAAATTAAGTAATAAAAAAAAAATAGTAACAAGTTTTGAACAAATTAAAAAGAAGTATGATATAAAAATCATGTAATATTAATTTTTTTAAAATAATCTATTTATTGGCAGTGTTAAACATAAAAAAAATATATATATACAAAAATAATAATTGATAATTTTTAAAATTCAGTTTAAAGATTAGTTAATAAAAAAATTGGTGAGTTGAAACACACAAAAAAATAAATAACAGAAATATATTTAATTTATAACAAAATAAAAAAAATTTAATTTTAATTAATTAAAATAATGCTTAAGCTAAATTTATTAAAAAATTTCTTAAATTTCAAAACATATAAAAGAGCATAAAATACTCTGGTTTTCTAATCCCTAAGGAGGAGGTTATACAGCGTTGACTATTTCTTTTTAAATTCTATTTAATTTTCGTTTGATATAGAATGCCATAATTAGCCTACCATGATCAGAAGAATAGAATAGAAAAATCTCACATTAAAATAGTAGCTGACCTTCTCTATTCTCTATTCTCTACTCTCCTGTAATTTCAAAAGTTTATCTACAAACCTTCAAATGATAAATATCATTAACTATAGGGACACCCTTGAATTTCCAACTTTGTACTTATTGCTATAGCGGACATAGTAATTATATGTTCTGTGTAAATTTCAAGCACCTGTCTATAACCTAGTGTCTATACCTGATAAAAATTTGTCTTGATAAAAGTCAAACTTCATATAAAAAAAAAACATTATTTTTAATACTAGTTTTTTTATATGAAGTTTGACTTTTATCATGACAAATTTTAATCAAGTATAGACGGTAGGTAATGGTTCCAAAAATAGGGCGATATAGATCAAATAGCATCACCTATTGGAACACTCTTTAAATTTTAATTTCAAATTAAACACTTGTTATAGAGGACTTAACTTTAAAGACTCTTTGTAAGTTCCAACTGTCGGTTGAAAAGTTTGACACACATCAAATTATATAAATTTTTGGGGCACCCTTTAATTTCTGACTTTAAATATTTTACTTGCTATTATAATAAACATTGTAATAGCCATTATTTCCTATTTATAAGTGTTTGTCTATAACAATTCAAAAGATAGCGCCATATACGTTAAATAACTTAATCTATCGGGGAACCCTTTAAGTTTAGTTTTGTATTACCTTTTGTTACTAGGAGGTATAGTGATACGCATTTTTTTTATATTTTAACTTAGTGCCCTTTACGGTTCATAATACACAAAAAACATGTGTGGTATATGGGGGCACACTTTAATTAATAAAGAAGAGATGAAATGACTGAGTTCTGCGGGCACAAACCAACTATCTATAGAAACCAGCGTACGGTGACGATTGACGCGAGTTAATGGTGCTTATTGATTCAAAAAGTGCTCAATGCGCCTAAACAAGTTTTCAAATAAATTTTCCATTTTCAGATACATATGTATGTATGTATGTATGTATGTATGTATGTATGTATGTATGTATGTATGTATGTATGTATGTATGTATGTATGTATGTACATACGTAATAAATGTTCGCTTTGTGACATAAATTTATAATAATTTATTTTTGACATAAATTTATTAAAAAAAATTAATTAGTTCAAATAATCTTTATATTTCCCTCATCACAATTGCGAACGAATTTAAGCTGTGATTCGTGTCATTTTGTTGACACAATGTTAATTTTAACAAACAACCATTAGTAACATTGCAATGTTTGGGTTAAAAAAAATAAATTAGTCAAGTGCGAGTTAGACTCACACACGTAGGGTTCCGTACTATGTTCAGTATAATTTAAAAATTCCAGTTGTTTATTTCTTTATGTCTTAGGGGACACCCTTAAATTGCATCGTAATTGGAACACCCTTTAAATTTTAATATGTAATTGATTTTATAACGGCCATGGTAATACACTTTCTATTAAAAAGTCAGGAGCCTACCTATTGCGGTTAAAAAATAAGGTAATATTTGTGAAAAACACGTTACTAATGGACACACTTCAATTTTAAGTATTTGTTATAGCGGCCGAAGTAACACATCTACTGTAAACATTTCAAGAGGGTATCTATTACGGTTTATAAAATCATGTCACTGTCGGAACACCCTTTAATTTTATTATTCATTATAGTGGCCATGGCAACTTCCTTTCTATCTACTTATTGCGATTAAAAAATAAGTCACTATAAGTGAAAAACATGTCACTGTCGGAACATCCATTAATTTTTAGTAATTGTCATATCGTGGCAACACATCTTCTGTACAAAATATCAAGAGTCTACCTGTTACGGTTCAAGAAATAAGGCTTTATACATGCAAATCACGTCACTGGCGGAAAACCCTTTAATTTTTACTATTTGTTATAGTGGACATAGTTATAAACGTCCTGTAAAAATTTCAAGATTCCACCTATTCATTCAAAACTTAGGATATATACATGCAAATCACGTCACAATTGGAACACCCTTTAATATTTAAGTTCAATTTTGTATACTTGTTTATAAAACAAACATAGTTTTAATTACAGACTGCAAATTGTACGTGGTTGCCTCTTACAGCTCAAAAAAAAGACATAAACGTAAATAACACGTCACTTTTGGAACACCCTACGTTTTAGTATTTTTTGCTATAGTGGCCGCAGTTATACACTCTTGGTAAAATTTTCAAGACTCTACCTATTATGGTTCAAAACTTAGGCCTTATACATGCAAATCACACTACTATCGGAACACCCTTTAATTTTTAGGTTTATTTTTTTATACTTGTTTGTATAGTGAACTAAGTTTTAATTACTGCTTAGATATTTTTAGTGTATGCTTCCTACAGCGCAAGAAATAAACACATATTTGTGAATAACACCTCTCTATCGGAACACCATATAAGTTTTAATTTTTGTTGTTATAGCGGGCACCGCTATACACCTTCTGTGAAAATTTCAAGAGTCTACCTATTATGGTTCAAAACTTATGCCTTATAGATGCAAATCATACCACTATCGGAACACCCTTTAATTTTTAGTTTTATTTTTTTTATACTTGTTTACATAGTGAACTACGTTTTTATTACTGTTTGTAAATTTCAAGTGTATCCCTCCTGCAATTCAAGAAATAAACACATTTTCGTGAATAACACCTCTCTATTGAAACACCCTATAAGTTTTAGTATTTTTTGCTATAGCGGCAACAGCTATACATCATCTGTGAAAAATTCAAGAGTCTACCTATTACGGTTCCAGAGATAAAAGGCCCTGACAGACGGACAGACATTGTACCGAAACCAATAGGGTTACGTTTTTACACTTTGTGTACGGAACCCTAAAAAACAAAATGAAAAATGTTTTGAGTCTCTGTGAAACAGGCTATGTGCTGATATGCTCAACATGTTTATATTGCTCACGCTATTTTCTCTGATACATATTTTTACAAAAGTGTATATGAGTGTGTGATGAATTAATGTGAGTTAAGAACAGTGTTACCATATTTTTTTCTAAAAAATCTTCAACTAAAGAAATCTTTTTTTTTTTACTTTAGCATACGTAGTATAAGGTAAAGAATAGTAATCATGGAAAATATCGAGGTTGGGATTTCGACGGATTTATACGTTTTGAGGTCTCCTGAATCCATTTTAGCTATTTTCCCGATGTGGGTGGGTGTGTATGCCACTATTTTTGCAAAGCTTGTACAGGTCATACCGTTTGATATATTAAAATGAAATTTAGTGCCTTTGATACATGGAGATGAAGAGCTGTATAGTTTTTGGGCATACTCGGGAGGGGGCAAGGGGTAGTTTCCTTACCCTCAATTTGTGAACGCGCTACAGGTTATACCGTATGCCATATTAAAACGCAATTTAGTATGTGCCTTTGGTATATAGAGATGAAGAGTTGTGTAAATTTTGGGCATAATCGGGAAGGGGAGAGGGGTAGTTTACTTACTCCCAAGTTTTATAAATGCTCTACAGGTCATACCGTATGACATATTAAAATGAAATTCAGCATGTGCCTTTGCTTTATGGAGATGAAGAGCTGTATAAATTTTGGGCATCATCGGGAAGGGGCAAGGGGTAGTTTACTTACCCAAACCGAAAATAATTATTTTTTTTCGATTCGAATATACTGTGAATTTATATTCTTTAGGTAATATATCCATAAAAATATCTAATTCCATTGGGTATGGTAAAGTTGAGGGTACGCCACTCCAGATTTATTTCTATTGAAAATCTTTTTAGTGATACATTCTTATATTCATATGTTTTTTATCCATCCATTTATCCATTTTTTGTCTTAATAAACTCTTTTTATTCATTTCTTTTGAATGGTAAAATCTGTGCGATTACGATTAGAGTTTTTAGAAAGTCCCAAGATCGTAAAATAAGAGAAAATGTTGGTATATCGGATTTGTTCTTTATTTTGTCTTTATTAATACTGATTCATGAAAAAGTTCTTTCGACTTTAGTTGTTGCTATTAGTATTGATAAAACTGCATAAACTTTTTAAACAAGAAAAAGTCTCAAGACCGTCGAAACTATTTGAATTCAAAACGATTCTCCAAAACAAATAAATAAATTTGTTTATCCAATATATTTGAAAGAATATCGGTAATTAAAAATAACTTTAGCAGGCGCTTAAAAATAGACAAATTAAAAAAAAATCATTGTCAAAATCAAAATTTTTTTAATAATCTGTTACCCAACCTAACATACAACTTTAAACAATAATTTCTTCATCGGATAATTTATGGGTATAACTAAGTGCTATAGCTACTTAGGCACCTAAATAAATGTACTTAGTATCTTTAGGATATTTACAATTATTTAAATCAGTTTTGTTAAACTTTTGTAAATATCACATTTTAATAAATCTTTTTTTTTAACGAAAAATTTTTTTATTTTTTTGACATCTCAAAAAACTTTAAAAAAAGGAAATATTTTCGCAAAAAGTAACACTGGTTAAGAAGCGAATGTACTTATGCAGATCTCTACTACATATCGTCGCGTTTATTCTTAAACCACGTAAGCGCCAAGAAGTCGTTTTTCAGAAAACGAAAAAAACTTAATAATTTCTTTAATATGGGTTTCAAAATATTTTTTTTTTTTGCAAAACATGGCTGTGCGATTCTCTGAAGGGTGTAGAAACTTTTTTTTGTTAAATTTGTTACTTAAAATAATTGTAGCCAGATCTGTCGCTTACCTGGTTTTGGCGCAAACACCAAATTTCTGTGTGTAAATAAACATTTATTTTTGTATTTATCAAAAAAAAAAAACTTTTAACTTTACTAAAAATGCTCCAATTGGTCTGCAACTTTCATGATATTTTTAATCTTAAATACAAAAAACTTAGTGGTTGAGACTTTAAGATTTCCAACTTGAAATATAAAAACCATTATATTTTGCATGTAAATGTTATTTGTATGGCGCTTACGAAAATTAGGTTTTGAAAATGGGTTTATTTATTTTTCATACAAACTTGTTAAGATGAGAATGTAGTCTGGTGGCAAATGTTATTTACTACCATAAAAACCAAAAAAGTCAATTTCGAAAAAATGTCGCTTACGTGGTTTAAGAAGAAACGCATGTCTATCATGTGTGTATATCAATTATACACTTGTCTTTAGAAACCAGTGTAAACCAGTGTTAGGTGACGACGACGGGAGTTCAATGATTTTTCTTTACCCAATAAGTGCTCAACGCTCCTAAAGAAGTTTTCACTTCATCTTCCATGCATCTTCCATGCATTTGAACAAACAATAAATACTCAATTCTTAAGTCAAATAATTCTCGCAAAAAAAACCAACTTCAAAACAGATAGAAGGGCACCAATTCTAAACTAAAAATGTAAGAAGTAATCTGTAAGAATTAGATTTAAACTAAATAAAAGATGCGCCAAAATTAGAGGGAAAAAAGGTAAAGACTATGTGAATATCAAGCCTCTCCCTATTACTGTTCAAAAGTTAAGCTATTTTCACCAGCATCCGTCTTTTATGGGGACACCATTCAAGCCTCTGTATATAACGGTTTCAAAGATAGGGTCACATAGATCAAATAACATCTCCTATTGGGACACCCTTTAATGTACAATTTTAAATTGAAGACCTGTTGTTATAAAGGACTTGGTCACAAAGATTCTTTGTAAATTTCAACTGCCTATCTATTACGGTTCAAAAGTTTGGCCATATATATCAAATTACATGAACTATTGGGACACCCTTTACATTATAATTCCAAATATTTATACTTTTATTATACCAGAGAAAGAAGTGGACATTCTGCCTAATTTTCAAGTGTTTGTGTTTTACAGTTCAAGAGGGCCATATAGATCAAATTACGTAATTTATGGGGACACCCTCTAGTTTATAAATTCAAATTGTATATTTGCTATAGTGGACTTTGGAAAACAGGTTCCCAAAAAATTTCAGCTGTCTGTCTATAACAGTTAAAAGTTTAGCCACATACATAGAATTACATTAACTATAAGGACACCCTTTTAGTTCCAAATTCAAATTTTATACTTTTTGTTATAGCGGACTTAGCAATACAGGCTCTTTGTAAATTTCAGAGGTCTGTGTACAACTGTTCAAAAGTATGGCCATATACATCAAATTAAATGAACTATTGGAGCACCGTTTAATTTAAAATTTTGAATATTTAAACATTTTATTATAACGGTCATAGTAATCGACATTCTGTAAAATTTTTAAGGTTTTGTCTATAACGGTTCAAAAGATAGGCCCATATAGGTCAAATTAAGTCACCTATGGGGACACCCTTTAAATTTTAAACTTATTTTTTTTATTAATTTCTGCTGCTGGGAACTAAAGCGATACGCATTTTTTTTTTAATTTTAATTTGGTGCCCTTTACGGTTCTTAATACACGTAAAAAACATATAAGTTGTATGGGGACACCCTTTAATTTTAAATATAATGAACTGTTTTTAAAGCATAACCTTTAAAATAAAGAAAAAAAAAAAAATTTAAAATCGGTTCAGAAATGGCTGAGTTCTGCGGTTACATACATACTTTTTTGAAGTCGGTTAAAAAGACAAAAAATTGTATATACGTATGGAGCAAAAATGAGCCAAAGTTAGACCAAAATTAAGAAAAAAAACTTAAACTATTTCTTTTATTAATTTAATGTACATTTCATCAGTATTTTTAATTAGAGTAAAAAAGTATTATCCTAATCAAGTCTATATTTTGCTAGACTATGCACAATAGTCTTAGAGTTACTTGTGCATAGGGGAAAACCCTATAATTTGTAGCATTTGTTGTTATAGCGGCGGCTATAGTAATTAAACTTTTGTGAACATTTCCAGAGTTCGAGGGTTTACGGATCCAGAGAGTGAAGGTGCCGACAGACATTGTAGCGAAAACAATAAGGTTTGAGGTACAATTTTAACCCGTATGTTGGAATTTTTAAAGAAAAAAAAAAATAAAACATTTTTGACATTTTAATAAGTAGTATATTTATAAGTAGTAAAGAATGCGATTAAAAATTATTTTTTATCTTTTTTTTAGTTTAGAAATTAAATGGAATATAAAAAAGTACCAAAAGCATATTGCTCCCCTTCTTCATAAAGTACAAAAATCAAAAAGGTACCAAAAAATTAACTTCTTATTTGTTTTTTTTAATTAGAATTATTAGCGCTAGTGATAAAAGGTTACCTTTTTGTACATTCGAACTTCGACTGTTCATAGAAACCCATTTTAGTTGATCCATACACCAGAAGAGGAGCTCATATGACGATCTTTTTATCTCTAGCTTAAGGCGTTGCAGATCTTATCCTTACCTTTTAGTTATTTTAGTAGTTCTACAAATCGGAAAAAATTCAATTTAAAAAATTACGGGTAGACGAGTTAGCCAAAATATAATTCAATTAGTATATTTTATTTATTATAACGGAAAATCCCACAAAAAAATTGGTGAAATGTTCTCCCTTGATCTCAGGACAGTTGCCAACCAATTATTACCTGTTCGGAGAAGAAGCACTTCAAATTAGTTATGACTTTCGAGTACATATCTCACATAGAACTATGAGCGAAACGTGCTGCAAAAACATTAGATTTCCTTTAACATTGCTAGATATAAAACCTGCGATGTCAGTCTAAAATATTGAGAAGCGATATCAATTGCTAATAATCAAAATTGTTTTCCTCCGCAGAGCTGGGATGACGTAATTGTCTGTAGTGAGGCGAAACTGATGCCTTACTACCATAATGGATCCAAAAAATTTTGTTATGATTTCATAAAGAGTTGAAAAGATCAGGATTTTAGATGACAAGGGAGGTTATGTCGATATTTTGAAAAATGAATTAAATCTCAGTGCTGGAAAATTCTATTCCATTGACGGGAAAAAATCGGAAAAGTTTGAATACAAATTTTCTCATTATGACCACCCAAATCACAAATCGTATTCCTGTAGGACAGGGTTGTTATAAAGGGTGTTTTTTATAGAGGTATAGAACTTTAAGTTGCAATAAAACAACGATGGATTATTCGATTGACATGAATTTTATTTATTCGAAAGATAATCTTGTGGCATTACATTTTAATATGATTTCTGGCATATGACCGCCACGGCTGGCGCGGATGTAGTCCAATCTAGACGTCCAATTTTCGATGACTTTTTCCAACATTTGTGGCCGTATATCGGCAATAACACGGCGAATGTTGTCTTCCCCACAGAAAGTAGTCTAGCGTTGTTAAATCACAAGATCTTGGAGGCCAATTCACAGGTCCAAAATGTGAAATTAGGCGGTCACCAAACGTGTCTTTCAATAAATCTATTGTGGCACTAGCTGTGTGGCATGTTCCGCCGTCTTGTTGAAACCACATCTCCTGGACATCAAGGAATGAAAAATTTAGTAATCATGCCTCTATACCGATCACCATTGCTGTAACGTTCTGGCCACCATCGTTTTTGAAAAAAGTACGGACCAATGATTCCACCAGCCCATAAAGCGCACCAAACAGTCAGATTTTCTGGATGTAACGGTGTTTCGACATACACTTGAGGATTACCTTCACTCCAAATGCGGCAGTTTTGTTTGTTCACGTAGCCATTCAACCAGAAGTGCGCTTCATCGCTAAACAAAATTCGCTTATGAAAATCGGGAACAACGGTAATCTCGTTTTGGGCCTATTTTGCACTATTTGCAAGCGTTGCACAGGCTTGAGTCTATTCATGATGCATTGCCAAACCAAACTGAGAATAAATCACTTGACAGCTGTTAAATCGGTCGCCATCTTAAAAAGTAATGCCAACTTAAAGTTCTATACCTCTATAAAAAACACCCTTTACATACATATATTTATTTTTTAAATGTCACAATACAATTACAAATTATCGAGCATAGCAACGAAGACTTTCACTCGATGAAAGAATGAAACACCCGGAGTCTTTGTTGGGAATCGAACCAACAACCCCCTGACAGCAAAAAAATATATTTTAGGTTATTAAGCTATAAACACATTCGAGACAGCCCGCAGCAAAATGTCAAAATTAAAACACATGCATTCTTATGAGAATGATTATATTGACGACAGCATGCTGCTCGACAGCTCGGGTTTTAGTGCTGCTGCTGTCAAGATTAGATTTATTTCTATTTTTGTCGGCAGCACAAAGGAATAAGTAATGCCAATACAACAAGGAGTGGCTTGTTAAAAGTGCTTTTTGTTTGTTAGCTAGTTATAACGAGTGATTTTTTAAGAGCTTGAGAACTTTTTTTTTAAAAAAAACGCATAAAATTTGCAAAATCTCATCGGTTCTTTATTTGAAACGTTAGATTGGTCCATGACATTTACTTTTTGAAGATAATTTCATTTAAATGTTGACCGCGGCTGCGTCTTAGGTGGTCCATTCGGAAAGTCCAATTTTGGGCAACTTTTTCGAGCATTTCGGCCAGAATAGCTCGAATTTCTTCGGAAATGTTGTCTTCCAAAGCTGGAATAGTTGCTGGCTTATTTCTGTAGACTTTAGACTTGACGTAGCCCCACAAAAAATAGTCTAAAGGCGTCAAATCGCATGATCTTGGTGGCCAACTTACCGGTCCATTTCTTGAGATGAATTGTTCTCCGAAGTTTTCCCTCAAAATGGCCATAGAATCGCGAGCTGTGTGGCATGTAGCGCCATCTTGTTGAAACCACATGTCAACCAAGTTCAGTTGTTCCATTTTTGGCAACAAAAAGTTTGTTAGCATCGAACGATAGCGATCGCCATTCACCGTAATGTTGCGTCCAACAGCATCTTTGAAAAAATACGGTCCAATGATTCCACCAGCGTATAAACCACACCAAACAGTGCATTTTTCGGGATGCATGGGCAGTTCTTGAACGGCTTCTGGTTGCTCTTCACTCCAAATGCGGCAATTTTGCTTATTTACGTAGCCATTCAACCAGAAATGAGCCTCATCGCTGAACAAAATTTGTCGATAAAAAAGCGGATTTTCTGCCAACTTTCCTAGGGCCCATTCACTGAAAATTCGACGTTGTGGCAGATCGTTCGGCTTCAGTTCTTGCACGAGCTGTATTTTATACGGTTTTACACCAAGATCTTTGCGTAAAACCTTCCATGTGGTCGAATAACACAAACCCAATTGCTGCGAACGGCGACGAATCGACATTTCACGGTCTTCAGCAACACTCTCAGAAACAGACGCAATATTCTCTTCTGTACGCACTGTACGCATTCGTGTGGTTGGTTTAATGTCCAATAAAGTAAACTGAGTGCGAAACTTGGTCACAATCGCATTAATTGTTTGCTCACTTGGTCGATTATGTAGACCATAAATCGGACGTAAAGCGCGAAACACATTTCGAACCGAACACTGATTTTGGTAATAAAATTCAATGATTTGCAAGCGTTGCTCGTTTGTAAGTCTATTCATGATGAAATGTCAAAGCATACTGAGCATCTTTCTCTTTGGCACCATGTCTGAAATCTCACGTGATCTGTCAAATACTAATGCATGAAAATCCTAACCTCAAAAAAATCACCCATTAGATAAAGTGCAGAAAATATTTTGTGAAAGCAGATGTTTATTTGTGGGGTGTAACAGAGTAAAAAAACATCGAGAGCAGGCACCCGTACGACCTTCAGCAAACATATTTTTCACACCCAATTTTTTAAGGTACCAATAAACTATTCAATTTAATGTTGTTTATTTGTGTTTTCAACTTTACTCTTTTCATCCAACAATCTATATATAAATAGGCAAGTGAAATAAGTTAAGAACCATTTTAACTGTCTTAAACTCAACGTATTCGGTTCATGTTTTTTATTTGAGAGATTGTCGATAGGAGCAGTGCAGAATGTATTATTCCTCTACATTTTCGTGCCTGAGATAGATAAAATCAGTTAAGAAATTAGCCAATTATAAAGCCATAATCTCTGTTTCTCTCTAAATTTGCTAAATAATTATAACAAAAAACTATTATTTATTTGGCAGGCTCTCATTAATAGATATAACTATTAAAGAACAGATAAAGTACGATATTATATTTTATTAGAACGAAGAAAAATCTAACGTTTTATCTGAGTGGTTTTGTATTATTGCAGTAAAGGCTGAATTTCAACCACTAGGCGAACACTAGTCTCAATAATTTGAGCAATAAGGCAAAAATAATCACACTTATAACTAAATTGCAGCAATTTTTAAAAACAATTTTCGGTCTACACTAGAAATGCCAATCCCGAAATGTGCTGGATCCCGAATCCTGGGACATTTATTTCCGCATCCCAAAGTAATATGTTTTTATAAAATCAGCATTTTAATTATAATTCTTTTTTAAATTAATCTTCTTAATGAAATTTAAACTTTCTTAAAATCCCGAGCTCCCGAAAAATTCCGCTTTCCCCAAAAACTTCCGGAATTTTTATTTACCAAAAGAGGCTTGACATTTTAGAAATTTCCTCCATTCTAAAATATTCTAGTGGTTGGTTTTTATTTTTCTATGACGTACCGTAGAAAAAGCTTGTTTAAAAAGCGCTAAAAATGTAAAGTGACACCACTAAAACACAACAGTCAGCTGTTTATATTTCTTGTTTTCATTTTAATTTTATATTTGTAAATTTATATTTGCATTTGGATTGTCGGGCGAACCCACCATCTTCGTTTATTTCTTTTTAGTTTTTTCTTTGCCTCATATACTGACGCGTACATCCATACAATTAATAATATTTTCCTGATAGATATTTTTTACGCAACAAATACTTTAGAATTTTGTAAACAAATATTAAGAAAACAAAACCATATGTTTATTGCTGCTGCTGCTTTCAAAACAATTATTCGCTTACTGAAATAGTGCTCAGGCTGTTGACAGCTCGGGTTTTAGTGCTGTCGCGTGAAGTGCTGTCTCGAATGTGTTTATAGCTTTAAGCAGGCAAATAATTTAAAGCGCCATCAAATTTTGAAAACATTTATTTGACAAGGCAAAATCTGAAAAATTTTTTTGTATAGTTGCAATTAAAATTTCTCTATTAAAGTTAAGTTATTTTTTTAACAGAATAATAAATTTTTCATAAAAGTTATGAAATTCGCTAAGAAATAAGTGGTTCTTGACAAGTTTTTTTTATTTCATCTTTTATTTGACAAACATATGTATGTACATACATACATACTTACATATAGGTATACATATTTATATTTATATAGAATAAAAATTCTATATCAAAGAAGTTAAATTAACCTTGAGAAACTTCATTTAAAAAATTATTTATAATTTTTACCAGAAATTTACTTGCATTTACTTATTTTCGCATTAATAGGTTTAGCTCGCCCTTCGCTTTTTTGCTTTCACATACGTACTTACATATGTATGTAGTGCGTACATACATACATACATATTTTAACAAGTTTTTTTTTCATCAAAATTTTGTTAAAAATAACGTCTTTCTACTCAATGAGACAATTTTTTTTTGCTCAGTAATTCTGTGGTATTTCAAAAAAGAACACGCAGCACACACACTCACATCTACACACACATACAACGGCTACTTAACAGTTTTTTGTTGCTTCTTTTGTTGGTTTCTATTGAAGAGGTTTTAATTGTGAATTAAGTCGCTATTGTGATGAAAGAAAACAAAAAAAAAAAAAAAATAAATAGAAAATAAAAAAAAAACAAGATGCAAAAAATGATGTCGCAATGACTGCAAGATAAATTTTGTTGCAAAAAAATATTAAAACATCATAAGTTTTACAATTCTAGGTTACTATTTCAAGTTGTTCTATACATTTTTTTATCATTAACATTTGTAATGATGTGAACATATACATATACTTACACACATACATACATATGTAAGTACGTGTGTATGAATGTTTATAAATTACTTAGTATTTTGACGAGCCTAGCCGCCAAGGTAATTACGAATGACAATGATTTCTCATTGCTGTTTTGTTTTTTTTTCTGCTTTCTTTCATTGTGTGAATTGTTGTAATCAAAAGTGTTTTCCTGTTTTCTTGTGATGGATGCAACAATAACAAGAAAGAAGGATTTATAGAGGAAATTCAATGTTAAAGGCAAGGTAAAATTATTTCTTAAGGTAAAAATAATTTAATAAATACACACACACACACACACACACACGTACATATGTACATACACAAGTACGTATGAATTCATAATTATTTATAATTGTACGTTACGTATGATTAATAAATCAACACTCAATAATAAATCACCGCAACGTACATATGTACATATGTGGAATATTTGATTAAATGTTGATGGGCGTGTTCAGTGAACAGAAAACATATGTATTTTGCAATAATATTTAAATGGCCTTATTAGTTTTAGATTTTAATTTGATTAAATATTTTTTCTTCTTAATTTTTATACCCTTCACCACTGGTGGAAAGGGTATATATAAGTTTGTCATTCAGTGTGTAATTTCTACATTATTTATTTACGACCCCATAAAGTATATATATATTCTGAGTCCTTATACATAGAGTAGCTGATTGAGCGATGTCCGTCTGTCCGTGTTCGGGTAGTAATGCCATTTGCCAAGGCACCAGAGAAGAGACACAATAAATTTAAGCACACCAATCTGTCAGGCATAGTTTCGAAAATTTTCGGATTGCAATTCAGCAACATCGGATCATTCCCTTGGACGCTGTGGGCCAAAAACCACACCCACCTATAATTTTTCACGTTTTTTAATTTTTTTTCGGCTTTAATGATACTGTTTTGATGTTTTTTGTCAAATAAATATTAGACCGCGGCAGGTAGAGGATTGCAAGGAGTGCATACAGATCTCGGGGATCAATAACCCCCTGCGAGGGGCGATTTTTGTTTTTGTTTAGGTTGGTAGGGGTTTTCTGCTTTGATTTGCATTAAAGACCCACAGGGTACCTACTGGTAAATAGGAGCAGTTAAAGGGCACATAGGGGGTCTATATGAGGACATTTTTTAAGGATTATTGTTTTTTTGTTGTGTTTATTTATTGAAAATTCATATAAAATAAATAAATAGAGTGAAATATTACTTATTCTATACAAAAAGTCCCATCATTACGAGCTCTCAAGTATAATCTATAATAATTATTTGATTATTTCTAGTTCCATATAATATAACGAGTGATTTTTTAAGAGCTTGAGAACTTTTTTAAAAAAAAAACGCATAAAATTTGCAAAATCTCATCGGTTCTTTATTTGAAACGTTAGATTGGTCCATGACATTTACTTTTTGAAGATAATTTCATTTAAATGTTGACCGCGGCTGCGTCTTAGGTGGTCCATTCGGAAAGTCCAATTTTGGGCAACTTTTTCGAGCATTTCGGCCGGAATAGCCCGAATTTCTTCGGAAATGTTGTCTTCCAAAGCTGGAATAGTTGCTGGCTTATTTCTGTAGACTTTAGACTTGACGTAGCCCCACAAAAAATAGTCTAAAGGCGTCAAATCGCATGATCTTGGTGGCCAACTTACCGGTCCATTTCTTGAGATGAATTGTTCTCCGAAGTTTTCCCTCAAAATGGCCATAGAATCGTGAGCTGTGTGGCATGTAGCGCCATCTTGTTGAAACCACATGTCAACCAAGTTCAGTTGTTCCATTTTTGGCAACAAAAAGTTTGTTAGCATCGAACGATAGCGATCGCCATTCACCGTAACGTTGCGTCCAACAGCATCTTTGAAAAAATACGGTCCAATGATTCCACCAGCGTACAAACCACACCAAACAGTGCATTTTTCGGGATGCATGGGCAGTTCTTGAACGGCTTCTGGTTGCTCTTTACTCCAAATGCGGCAATTTTGCTTATTTACGTAGCCATTCAACCAGAAATGAGCCTCATCGCTGAACAAAATTTGTCACATTTGAACATTTCGAACCGAACACTGATTTTGGTAATAAAATTCAATGATTTGCAAGCGTTGCTCGTTAGTAAGTCTATTCATGATGAAATGTCAAAGCATACTGAGCATCTTTCTCTTTGGCACCATGTCTGAAATCTCACGTGATCTGTCAAATACTAATGCATGAAAATCCTAACCTCAAAAAAATCACCCATTACATACATAAAATAAATTTAATGTTGATTTAAAGGTTTTTCTTCAAATTTCAGCTAATTCGGCCTACAGTTTTCATAGTTTGTACTTGTTTAAAATTTTTTTTAATAAGTTTATGACAAAAAAATTTTTTTTTTTTTTTTAAATATGTTAAAGAACATTTTTTCAATACTTTTTTTAATTGTAATTTTCATAACGTTAATTTTTTAATTTTTCCTGATGATGCTACACAAAGGAGTAGCGAAATATCGAGAATAAAAATAAAAATAATTAACGACCTAAAGCTTGAAAATAAAATTAAATTAATAAAAAATAAATAATTAAATACAAAGTAATTAAAACAATTTAATTACAATATTTACCCAACGTTTCGTCGATTGTTTGTCGACTTTCTAAAGGGTTGTGTAAATAAACGTTATTAAGTTACATTAAATTACAATTAACATAAATCCAGGGAACATATAAACAATTTTGATAACCATTTAAACAAATAAACGACTTTTAACAATAATTATATTTGTCTTTTTATCTTTTATATATGCAAATACTTGTATTAAAGCGACAATTGGCGGGTATAAGTTGTTTACTCATTATAGTTTTGTTATTGGCTCGTCTATAAATGTGATAAAATATAGGAATGCCATCATTGTTCTGGATATAACTATTTTTATCAAGATAGAGGAACCATTTTGCAATATTTGTGATATACATATACTCATCAGAGATATAGTAAGGAACCATTATAAGGTTATTTTTGCGCTATTTAGAATGTGACTTCATTTTCTTTCGAAAACTCTTATATTTTCCATATAAGATGGGGATATATTAAACCATATTTGACATCCATATGATATTATAGGTCTTATTAATGATTTGTGCATAATAATTTTAATTTTTGCTTGCAGGATTTTAGAAAAAAATAATTTCTTGTTTACAAAAAAGGCATTTCTTGCTTTTATAAGTTGTTGATTTATGTGGAGGTTGAAGTACAAAAATTTATCTAAATGGATTCCTAACAGTATTTTTGATAGGAATATTTGTGTTGTTTTTTGATTTTATGCCTTAAGGATTATTGTTTTTGCTTTAGTCTGACCATTCTAACTCAATATACATAGATTGCAGGAAGGTCCTAAATTAAAAAAAAAAAATTTTAATAAAAATTAAAAAAAAAAAATAAAAACATTTTTAAATTAAAATTAATTAAATTGTTTTTTAAATATTTACAAAAAACTTTACAAAACATTTTCAAAAAGATATTTTTAAAGAAAAATTTTCGAAAAAATTTTTAAAAAAATTTTCGAATAAAATTTTTACAAAAAAAATTTTAATAAAATTTAAAAAAAAAATTTTAATTTAAAAAAAAAAAAAAAACATTTTTTAAAATTAATTAATTTATTTTTTAAATATTTACAAAAAAACTTTACAAAACATTTTTAAAAAGCTATTTTTAAAGAAAATTTTTCGAATAAAATTTTCAAAAAAATTTTTTACAAAAAATTTTTTTTTACAAATTTTTTTTTTTTTTGAAAAATTAAAAAAATATTTCTATGAAAATGAAAATCATTACTGTAACATAACATATTTTTAATATTAAGAATATAGATATAGAGTATGTACATAAATAGAGTAACATATTTTTTTAAATATGTTTTTTAAATAGATGAGATCTCTGTTTAAAAACCTAGATGCATTAAACACATAGTCAACATCAGGATACCGACTACAAACTGTCAAAAATATAATACACACGCTTATAGGTAAACGATTATTTTGAAGCCAGCTATACGACCACAGTTGTTGCTGTCGTCAACTTAGGCTAATTACTATTTTATTCAACAAAAGAATATGTCACAAAGTTGTAAATTACAAAGTTACTTAATTTTATAAAAGAAAAATAAGTATTACTACAACAATGTCAGAGTTTAGACGATGTAGCTGTCGTCTTCACTATCATTAAGTAGCTGATAACACGGCGACAATTGTAGCCAATGGAATTTGTTTTCATTTAGCTGCGTCACCGCTGTCTTCTATTTCTTTAAAGCATGAATAATGAGTTTTTTCTCATACGACTTATTTTAATTTATATAAAGAGTCAACAATATGGATAATGCTGTACATGTCTGTATAAATAAAACCACCGTGGAGAAGGGTAAAGAAGATTCGGCACGGCCGAATATAGCACTTTTATTTGTTTTTTAATCAATTTAAATATCTTTGTTTATTGCTAATTAAATTTCAGTTTGAAACCAAATCAAACCCTTAATTGGTGAACAATTACTTATATGTTACAGTTTTATTATATGTATGTATATTTAT
Organism: Phasia obesa; assembly: GCA_949628195.1. Classification (NCBI taxonomy): domain Eukaryota; kingdom Metazoa; phylum Arthropoda; class Insecta; order Diptera; family Tachinidae; genus Phasia; species Phasia obesa. The sequence goes on from OX451215.1 coordinate 205,314,910, forward strand.
ACATATAATAAAACTGTAACAGGACCATTTCTGTATATGAAATAGTTTTTGAAAATTTCTTTGCTGTTGCAGACAGTAATTGAAATGGATTACAAAACAACAATTTTTTGAATTTTTGTCTGTATGTCCATCTGTCTGTTTGTGTTCGCATCACGCAAAAACTACTGAAAGAATTTTAATAAAATTTTGTGAGGAGGTACATTAGTGTCTATATTCAAATAGAGAATACTTATTTTCCGCAAAAACATCTCATTTCCAAGAAAAAAATAGAGAAAAAGTAGTGGAAGTAAGCAATTTAACCGATTCAATGGTACTGCAAACTTGGCAGCACCTTTTAGTTTTGTCAGCGGGATATTTTAAATACTATTAACAGAACTCTACATTAATTTTAGAATTTTATATAATTTTAGAATTTAATCCAGGGATGGGTATATAAAAAAATATATATAAACCAAGCACTATAAAAGTAAGAGTCTTAAAATTTGGTGTGAATGACTTTCAAAGCAAAATCGAACAAAATATTATCAGGACTGCACACCGTGGCGAGCACAAGTACTAATAAATAATTTCATGAAAAATTTAGAATTTAATATAATTATAAATTATGATAAAACTGCCAAAATTATATTTATTTGTTTTTAGGGGTCCGTACCCAAAGGGTAAAAACGTAACCCTATTGTTTTCGCTACAATGTCTGTCCGTCCGTCTGGCACGGCCTTTTATCTCTGGAACCGTAATAGGTAGACTCTTGAAATTTTCACAGATGTATGTATAACTGTTGTTGCTATAGCTACAAATACTAAAACTTATAAGGTGTTCCGTTAGAGACGTGTTATTCACGTATGTATTTGTGTTTATTTCTTGAACTGTAGGAGGCATACACTTAAAATTAACAATCAGTAATTAAAACTTTGTTCGATATATAAACAAGTATACAAAATATATTTAAAAATTAAAGGGTTTTCTGATAGTGACGTGATTTGCATGTATGTATATGTCCTAAATTTTGAACCATAATTGGTAGACTATTGAAATTTTCAAAGAAGGTGTATAACTGTATAACTGCAACAAATAGTAATACTTATAGGGTGTTCCTACAGTGACGTGTTATTTGCGTTTATGTATTTATTTCTTAAGCTATAGGATTTGCATGAATATGGCCTAATTTTTTAATCATAATAGATAGACTCTTGAAATTTTCAAAGATGGTATATTACTATGGTCTCCATAACAAATAGTAAAAATAAAAAGGGGTTTCCGACAGTGATGCGATTTGCATGTATATGGCCTAATTTTTGAACCATAACAAATTTTGAACATAAATTATAGGGTATTCCGCCAGTGACTTATTTATATAATATAACATATGTAATAGGTAGTCTCTTGAAATTTGTATAGAAGATGTGTTTCCACGGCCGCTATGACAATTACTAAAAATATAAGGGTGTTCAGACAGTGACATGTTTTTCACGTATATTGCCTTAAGTTTTGTATCGTAATAGGTAGACTATTGATATATTCAGAGGGAATTGTCATGGCCACTACAACAAATATTAAAATTAAAGGGTGTTCCGAAAGTGATATAATTAGAACGTATATGGCATTATTTTTTTAACCGTAATAGGTAGACTTGAAATTTTTACAGTAGATGTGTTCCGACAGTAACATGTATATTGCCTTATTTTTTGAACCGCAATATGTAGGTTGCTGATATTTTCATAAAAAGGTCTTATATAATTATAAAATTTATGCAGATTTAATTTTACCATACAGTAGATATTGTAAAATAAAATATATAAATAATTCTTGCAAAAAAAACCGACTTCAAAACAAATAGAAGGGCACCAATTCTACACTAAAAATGTAAAAAGTAATCTGTAAGAATTAGATTTAAACCAAATAAAATATGCGCCAAAATTAGAGGGAAAAAAAGTAAAGACGATGTGAATGTCAAGCCTCACCAGCATCCGTCTTTTATGGGGACACCATTCAAGCCTCTGTGTATAATGGTTTCAAAGATAGGGTCACATTGATCAAATAACATCTCCTATTGGGACACCCTTTAATTTACAATTTTAAATTAAGGACCTGTTGTTATAGAGGACTTGGCCACATAGATACTTTGTATATTCCAACTATCTGTCTATAACGGTTCAAAAGTTTGGCCACATATATAAAATTACATGAACTATTGGGACACCCTTAACATTATAATTCCAAATGTTTATACTTGTTATTATACTAGAGAAAGTAGTGGACATTCTGCCTAATTTTCAAGTGTTTGTGTTTTACAGTTCAAGAGATAGGGCCATATAGATCAAATTACATAATTTATGGGGACACCCTTTAATTTCTAAATTCAAATTGTATATTTGCTATAGTGGACTTTGGTATACAGGTTCCCTGAAAATGTCAGCTGTCTGTCTATAACAGTTAATAAGTTTAGCGACATACATAGAATTACATTAACTATTGGAACACCCTTTTATTTCCAAATTCAAATTTTATACTTTTTGTTATAGCTGACTTAGCAATACAGGCTCTTTGTAAATTTCAGCGGTCTGTGTACAACTGTTCAAAAGTATGGCCATATACATCAAATTAAATGAACTATTGGAGCACCCTTTAATTTAAAATTTTGAATATTTATACATTTTATTATAACAGTCATAGTAATCGACATTCTGTAAAATTTTCAAGGTTTTGTCAAAAGATAGGCATATATAGGTCAAATTACGGCACCTATGGGGACACCCTTTAAATTTTAAATTTTTTTTTTTATTAATTTCTGCCGTTGGGAGCTATAGCGACACGCAATTTTTTAAAATATTAATTTGGTGCCCTCTACGGTTCTTAATACACGTAAAAAACATGTATGTTGTATGGGGACACCCTTTAATTTTAAATATAATGAACTGTTTTTAAAACGGGACCAACCTGAAAGCATAACCTTTCAAATAAAGAAAAAAATTTTAAAATCGGTTCAGACATGGCTGAGTTCTGCGGTTACATACATACATAAAAAAAGCAACATTCAGACGAATTGATAACCTCCTTCTTTTTTGAAGTCGGTTAAAAAATATAAATATTGTAAAATATAACATATAATATAAACAACAAGTAACGAAAATAAATTTAATAAAAATTAAAGAAGTGTCCCCTAAAGGCCGCGAACTTGTGGAATTTGGAATGCTCTTATTAACGTTATTGGCAGACACTTGATATTTGGACAAGGTATACTATACTATGCTCTAGTATACAAAATAATTAAAAATGAAAGGGTGCCCCATATGATGTGAAAAAATTAACAACTTGCATTTTTAAAGATGTACTCAACCTAGTACGGAACCCTTCGTGTGTGAGTCTGATTTGCCCTTAACTGATTTATGTTTTTAATGTAAATTTTTAATTTATGGTAAAATTTCGATTTTTAGAGAAATTTTAATCTTATGGTAAATTTTGATTTTTGTTTTATTTTGGTAATTCTTCGATTTTTTGGCGAATATTTCGAATTTTTAGTGAATATTATTTTTTTTTTAATTTAATAAAACTCAAAATTATAGGGTGTTCCGATAGTGTGGTGTTATACACTTATATGTCTTTATTTCTTGTACCGTAAGAGACAGACACTTGAAATTTACCCACCGTCATAAAAACATGCTCGCACTAAAAATTAAAGGGTGTCCCGATAGTGATGCGATTTTTATGAATATGGCCTTATTTTTGAAGTGTAATATGTAGACTTTTGAAATTTTCACAGAGTGTATACTTACATGGCCGCTAATTATTTAAAATTCACTTACTTTTGGACGACCCGTTATGATTGTATTTTACTAAGTAAGAACTTGGTTCTTATTTTGATTGCAGTACTTCGAAGCTCCTAGCTTGTGTGCAGCAAACGTGTCAGAGCCTTTGGCGGAAATCGAATGCGCTGCCGCAGACTGATTACCAATCAGTATATGGTAGAAAAAATGTTTTTGTAATAATGAGAAAGAAAATTATAAGTAGATAAAAACAGGTCAAATGGGTTTGTGTAATAACTAACGCACTCTGTATACTTAGACCAAAACTTGGCCTGCCGCTTAGTTTTCATTTTTTTCTTCTTGGGAAATTTTAAGGTGTTATTTGTTTTTTTTTTTTTGGTAAAATTATATTCTGGGCGCCGTAAACAATATAAATGATTGTTTTCAAATGTAAAGCCTAGATATATTGATTACGCTAGTCTATAATATCTAGGGCTTGCGGGTTCGATTCTCGACAAAGACTCTGGCTGTTTTCCGCAACAATTAAGAAGCATCGCAGAAAGGAGGTCTTAAAAAATAAAATAAACTAAAATATATATTTGTACAATACTTATTAGAATAAATAAATAATAGTAAGTTTTTTTCATTAACATCTTGTAGCAATGAAAGCCCAAATATTCCTGTTTATATTACTCTCAATAACTTTGGAACAACTAACACAAGCCGAATTCCAGTAAGACAACTTTCATTCGTGCAAACCGACTTTAAGTTCTCATGTACTTTTCTTCTTTCTTTTCCAGACATAGTTTAGAAATAACAGATATTTTGCCAGAAGATATAAAACGATACGACAAAATGAGGCCGCCAAAAAAGGAGGGCCAACCTACCATCGTATACTTTCACGTCACAGTCATGGGTTTAGATTCTATTGATGAAAACTCTATGACCTATGTGGCGGATATATTTTTTGCCCAGACATGGAAAGACCATCGCTTGCGATTGCCCGAGAATATGACACAGGAATATCGTTTGCTAGAGGTGGATTGGCTTAAACGTTTATGGCGTCCAGATTCGTTTTTCAAAAATGCCAAATCTGTTACATTTCAAACGATGACCATACCAAATCATTACATGTGGCTGTACAAGGATAAAACGATATTGTATATGGTAAAGCTGACCCTTAAACTGTCGTGTATTATGAATTTTGCCATTTACCCACATGATACACAGGAATGTAAACTACAGATGGAGAGTTGTAAGTAGGAATTGTAAGGAGTGTTAAGGGAAAGTTTTTTTTTTCACAAAAAGAAAAATATTCTCATTTTAGTGTCACACACTACAGATGATATGATATTTCAATGGGATCCCACCACACCCCTGGTGGTCGATGAAAACATAGAACTGCCGCAGGTGGCACTGATACACAATGAAACGGCCGATTGCACTCAGGTGTATTCCACCGGTAACTTTACATGTTTAGAAGTGGTGTTCAGACTAAAACGACGTCTCGTTTACTATGTTTTCAATACCTACATACCCACTTGTATGATTGTCATCATGTCTTGGGTATCATTTTGGATTAAGCCAGAAGCTGCACCAGCTCGTGTCACACTAGGTGTCACTTCACTACTAACTCTATCGACGCAGCATGCGAAATCTCAATCATCACTGCCGCCGGTGTCGTACTTGAAGGCGGTAGATGCTTTTATGTCCGTGTGTACGGTGTTCGTGTTTATGGCCCTCATGGAATATTGTCTAATAAATATTGTTTTGAGTGATACACCCATACCAAAGCCAATAGCTTATCCTCCTAAGCCTAAGCCGGAAGAGGCTAAAAAGGAGGAGACTAAACCAGAACCGCCACCACCACCAGCTCATCCACCGCTGACAGATGAAAAAATAGAGAAAATTTTCGATGAAATGACAAAAAATAAAAGGGTAAGTTTAGAGAAAATTATTTAATTTTTTTTAAATTAATTAAAATTTTTGTTGCTGCTGCAATTTCTAGTCACATTTGGGTCACAGTCATACAACACGTCGCGTTATGCGACCACCTATTGATGCCGATGGTCCTTGGATTCCTCGCCAAGAATCTCGCATTATTTTAACACCCACAATAGCTCCTCCACCACCACCCAAACCCGCTGAACCTGAACCACCAAAACCGAAACTAACACCACAACAGGAACGTTTAAAACGTGCCATTTATATAGATCGCACTTCTCGTGTAGCTTTTCCAGCATTATTTGCCTCTCTTAATGCCATCTATTGGATAGTGTTCTATGAATATCTTTAAGAAGCCCAAAACACCTACACAAACTGTCTCTGTTAAAACAAATAACTTTATTTTAGGAACTAAACTTAAGCCGAAAAAGAAAAACACAATGTTGCATAGAGTTTTCACATAGGGATGGGTAGGTGTCTCTTGTACTATTAGTCACTAGTATAAAGTCGACATCGAATAAAAAATATCGATACGTTCTCATACCGGTGGATTTTTGCGTAGCGGTTAAAGCAAAGAAATACCATAGTAATTCGTTGAGTTGTTTAATCCGAAACTTTTTCGATTAACGATTTTTGAATTGTGGGTCTCAGGTGGTTCACAGCGCTGAGTATGTGTTGAATTCTATCATACCAAATCTATTGGCCTGAAATAACCTTGATGACAAACTCGATTTCTCTTTTGAAGTTGCATACGTGTCCATACTTTAAAAATTGTATTGCTGACGTCTGTATACTTTTATACAGTCATTCTAATGTCGAAAAGAGCAAACAACAACAACAATAGAGAGTCGTTCCCACGACAATTGGATCTTCGCTCCGGAACGACCCGAGTATCACTCGGCCAAAGATTGTCAACTCAGCAACAGCTGTACCAACCGAAAGTTTTTTCCTCAGGAAAGAACTTCCGACAACAGCAGAGCTGTTACAACAACAACAACAATAGAGAGTCGCAGCAGAGTTTCAAGTACATGAAACATTCTGCAACATGTGTTGCAGAAATAAAAATTTCAATTCTTAATTAGTAGTAGAGAGAGAGACAGAGAGAGAGAAGAGAGAGGAATTAAAAGTGGATACAGATATGCATGTACTGTTGTCCTCTCATTCGTAGTTTTAATTTTTAAGTTTAAAATGTAAACAAATGTATACATCCATACAAATTGCAGCAATAAAAATTGCATGATATAAACACAAATGCAATATATAAGAAGAACGAAAAACATTGCAGCGACAACAGTTACCTAATGTAATTCGGTACTTACAGCACATTACATTGCAGTAATAGCGTCAATAGAGTTGGAAACCCTACTGGCACCGATGAGCTTCATTTCCTTCATTTCATCTCCTGCACGTGGTCGAGTAGCTCCAAAATAGATTATGGAGCTACTCGATTTTAGGCTCGATAGATAGGTAATATAAATAGTAACTACTCGATTTTAGGCTCGATAGATAGTTAATATAAATAGTAAAAAGAGAAACAAGAAACTTGAAAATTTGTTTAGTCCATCGAACATCGTAGTGGATTTTCATGCAAAAAAATTATTGTTTAATCATTAACAATCCTTAATCACCCATAACTACAAATAAGGCATCATTTTCAAACTAACGTCTGTGTGTAAGCAGACAACATTGAGTCTTACGAGCAATTCGACTCTATTAGCACGATCTAATTCAAAAATTGTAACAAGATTGAGTCTCTCAGTCAGGTTTTGAATATGAATGGTAAATGCTGCTGTCATCCGCAAAAGAGAATATTGGATTTGAAAAGACTTTAAGCCTCTTACAGTGCAGTCATAATTTAAGAATTATAATGGCAACCAAGACGAATTCATACCAGGTGGGAGCACTACAACAAAAAAAGAACTTTGACATTCTACTACCATATAAAAAACAATGTATTTTTCAAGGCGAATTCATACCAGGTGTGAGCAGTAGAGCATCAACTACAACAAAACAACAACTTTGACATTAGATTAGCAGATATGAAACAATGTATTTTTGACAAGACATTAGCAAAAAAACGAGAGCGAACAACAATCAGCTAGGCTATCAACTCCATCTGGTATGAATTCGCCTTGGTATTTTTACAAGGCATTAGCAAAAACAGGAGAGCAAAAAATAATCAGCTTGACGGAAACTGACTGTTTTCGTTTTCTGTGTTGTCACAACACCGTAATATAAGCACTAGAAGATTTAACAATAAAAAAGTTAAACATGCCATTATGAAAATAAGGCTGCATTTTTTCATTTACAGTATTGTGAACACCGCATTTTGAACGTAAAGTCTTATTTTTTTTTTTTACTTAAAGTGTTGTAGAATCTTATAAGATACCATCTCGTTATAGTCAAAAAGAGAAAAAAGTGGTAAGAGAAGTATGAAAGGAAATCAAGAAAAACTATCTAAGAAATGGAAACAGGCGAAAAGATTTAAATATGAAAAAGTTGATTGGCGTTGCATCGATTCATACATACTGTTAGGTCATCCCATTATTTTATAATATTATTTGAGTGTGATATAGTGCTCCACGGATAAATTACTTAATATCGAAGTTGAGTGTTCCATGCAAATGGTCTTGCAAATGTGCAATATCATAATATCATAACTTTTTGTGAAATCCAACATCAAAATATTTATTGTTTTTGTTAAATTTGAATGATATAATGCATTGGCACTTTTGCAAGACCATTTGCATCAAACACTGAATACCGCTATTCTAATTATCAAAAACAAAAGTTTGGTTATCAAACGTTTTCACACTGAAAAAAAGATGCTTGTCTTTACTTTGTGTTATCGAAGACACAACCCTTTTATTATTAGCACCCTTTTGTGTTTAACAATGATACCAACTATTTTAAATTAAGTAGCGTTTAAATTTAATTTTAAGTAGCAATTAAATTTATAAACAAAATTGAAGTATAAATCTGGGGCACAATTATTAGGCTACGGAAGCTTACTTTTTTTCTTGTCATCTACCAAAAAGAACAGAACTCATGCTTTCATGTTTTAACAATTTTTTGTTTAATAAAAATGAAATTTACATATTATTATTATTATTTGTAGGAAAGTGAATTATTTGAAAAAATGAAACCTGACTACAAATTTCTTTTGCAAGCGACATTGTGTTTTTCCCAGCCTAAATTTGATAACGGACACTCTCGAACAAACAAATATAAATTAAGTATTTTAATAGGTTAATATTAATAATGCATATAAAACAAGAAATGCTTCAAAAGAAAAAACTTAATATTTAAAACCATAAATAATAAAGAATTTTGTTGTAAATAATAAAACGCCAAATAGTTTTGGTTACTTTAAAGCGCCATGGCCACACATCAAACTGCTGCTTCAAATTTGTGTATGTATTGGTAATATTTCATTTTGCTTAGCACAGCCACACATCAAACTCATTCCATCAAACTTCATTTTAAAGTTGATTTGCAAAGGGAAACACGTACAATTTTTAAACGCAAAATCTTTTAAAATTTTTTTATTATTTGTTTTTTTTTTTTTTTGGTTAAAAATGAGCAAAATAAATGATTTTTCAGTTCCATTACTGTATTCTTCGCTTTTCACTTGCCATAAAGCAGGAAAATCGCTTAAACTTCAATTAATTCTAAAAAAAAATTTTTCTCCTCCATTTTGATTATACCGCGTCGAAAAAAGTAGTAGATGTTGTCGCTTTGAAAATTATGTAAAAATGTAATTTGAAGTAATTACGCGCACACACATTAAACTGGCTTCAAATTTCTATGGCGACGGTAGTGAAAATCAAAAGTATTTAGATTTTCTTCAAACTCACTCTCACCTATACGTGTGAGTATTTTTTTTTACTAACACAATCACAAAAGAGCGAGTTTGAAGCAGCAGTTTGATGTGTGGCCATGCTGCTTAAAGAAACAATTTGAAATTGTTGACTGTTAAACTGTCACTTATGAAAGGTGTCCCATAATTAAAGAAAAAACACTTTAACAGCTGACAGAGTTTAGGGTAGTAGTGATCATTTTCCGATTTCCTATACTCGCGAGTATAGCACAACTGCGACTCATATATATAAAAGGTGTTTTTTATAGAGGTATAGAACTTTAAGTTACAATAAAACAACGATGGATTATTCGATTGACATGAATTTTATTTATCCGAAGGATAATCTTGTTTCAATACATTTTAAATATGATTTCTGGCAATTTGGACGCCCAATTTTCGATGACTTTTTCCAACATTCGTGGCCGTATATCGGCAATAACACGGCGAATGTTGTCTTCCAAATAGCCAAGCGTTTGTGGCTTATCCGCATAGACCAATGACTTTACATAGCCCCACAGAAAGTAGTCTAGCGGTGTTAAATCACAAGATCTTGGAGGCCAATTCACAGGTCCAAAACGTGAAATTAGGCGGTCACCAAACGTGTCTTTCAATAAATCTATGGTGGCACGAGCTGTGCGACATGTTGCGCCATCTTGTTGAAAATCGGGAACAACGGTAATCTCGTTTCGAAATAAAATTGTACTATTTGCAAGCGTTGTTCAGGCGTGAGTCTATTCATGATGAATTGCCAAACCAAACTGAGAATAAATCACTTGACAGCTGTTAAATCGGTCGCCATCTTGAAAAGTAATGCCATCTTAAAGTTCTATACCTCTATAAAAAACACCCTTTTCTAAACGTGTATGAAATATTCAAATTGGGTGATTATTTGTTAAAGAATGACAGGAAATATTTCATTTCAGACACTAGCATTTCCTACCTAAACAATTCATTTGTAAGTTAATTAATAGTTCGACTAATAAATTTAAATCTATGCATATAATAAAGCTATAACAGACCATTTCTGTACATGAAATATTTTTTGACAATTTTGTGGCTGATGGAGATAGATGGAATGGAATACAATTTTTAGAATTTTTGTCTGTCTGTTTGTTTGTCTGCCTGTGTTAGCATCACGTAAAATTGAATAAAATTTTTGAGGAGGTACCTTAGTGTTGGTTCATATAGGATAATTTTTTTCCAGCAAAAATATCTCATTTCCAAGAGAAAATAGAGAAAAAGTAGTGAAAGTACGCAATTTTACCGATTTAAAGAAACTTGACAGCAACTTTTATTTTTGAAAGCGGGATGTTACAATTTTAAATGAATTTAAGAATTTTATCCAGGGATGGGTACCTCTAGATAAAGAAAATTTGTAAACCATAACTGAAGCACTATAAAAGCAAGAGTTCAAAAATTTGGTGTGGATTACTTTCAAAGTAAAATCGGACAAAATATTGTCAGGACGCCTACGATGTGGCGGGCATAACTAGAGTTAAATATAATAAAATTTTGAATAATATTAACCTTTATTAATATGGTTATGATTAATATTTTAACCTTTCTGATCCTCAAAATTGTACTTTCTGATGTAGTAAAAAACACGCTTGAGAAAAATAATTTGTGTTTTATATTTAAATTATATCTTGTTTAAATTTTGGGACACCATTTCTCTAGAAATATGTTGAATAAAGTAATATTATTTGGTTTTAAGTAATCATTTTTTCGAATAATTTGTCACAAAATTTGGTATTTGAAAGAAAACCTTTAGTCCGAAAAAAATTATGAAATTATTTATTAAATAGGAATTTTTTTAAATATTATGTTTCGTATAAACAATCTAGTTTTATTAATGTCTAAAAACCTAAGGCAGCCAAAACCACAAAATTATTGACTATTTCGTTGTTTTAAATTAAAAAAAAAATAAACAAACTTGTAAATATTAGCTTAAACATTAATTTTTTAAAAATAAATTTTTATTTTTTTAATTTTAAATAATTAATTTTATAAATAAAAATTAATTTTTTAATTTTTATTTAAATTTTCGCCATTTTTTAGTGAATTTAATTTTTTTGACATTTTTTAAGCGTACTTAAAATTTATTGAAACAAGTGAAAAAAATTTATGATTTTAAATTTTGACAAATTTTTTTTTTAATTTTTCAAAAATACATATATTTTTAAAAACTTAGGCCGCATTGAGCTTTATTAGATTTGATTGTATTGCAATTAAGAAAATTTATTTATAAAAAAATAATTTTAAAATTTTAAAAATAAAATATATAATGTCTGTGTGTAATGTGTTAAATATGTATGTAAGCCGTTAACAAGAAGACAATGAAATCTGGTTAATTATTCAATTGTTAAAGTAAATAATAAATGAATTCAATTAAAGATTAATAAAATACAAATAAATCAAAATAAATGGTCACGTTTAAGTATGAGAAGTAACTTTGACTGGTTTGATTTATAATACAGATAATAGAAAAGCGCTAAGTTGACGTGTGTACAATAGATGTTCTTTTACTTCGCCGTTTTTCCTACACAGATATCCAAATCGTTCGATTGCTCCCGCCATAAAGTACTGACGACTTAGCCATTTCTTATCTAAATTCGAAGATGTTTGTATAAACTAACCCTTCGTCTATATTAGACATAAACTGAGAAACATTACACTACGTCTTCACGAGCCATTGATTTGTGCAACCATTGAACAAATTAATGTACGAACATCAAAACCTCTCGTGAAGACCGTGGTTGTCGTTGTCGTTGTCGATGTCATGTTCTTGTTCCAACATTTGTTCGCACAACGATTTCTGCTAAAAGCAGCATTTGGTGGTAGAAATTATTGTACCCTATTCGGCCGACGCTTTGTTCATGTGCAAACAAAACAATGGATCGTCAAGACTCCGTGTTAACACTAACATCATGTTAGTGTTTAGTGTAGACCGTACATGTTAATGTTTTGTTTCACGCCTTAACATGGTTGTTAAAACACATGTTTTAAAATCTGTTTAATAACATGACAATGTTGTTGTTGTTTTATTTTACTTTGAACGTTTTATTTTCAAACAGCGCCATCTGTTGCTCAACCGCATCTCCTCTACAATAAGCATTTAAACAACATTGTTGGAAAACAGAAAATTATGTTTAAATAGTAAACGATATAAACAAGTATTCGCCAACATGCACAAATTAATTCCGTTGCTCTGCCGGCGTCATGTTTATGTTTTGTTCAAATTAATGGCTAGTGAAGACGGGGTGTAATGATACATAATTTATATTTATAACTAGTAGTGCTCGCGTCGTCAGATTACTGCCAGTATTTTGTTTGCAATTGTCTTTTGTGTTGATAGTATTTCAGCAAAGGTTTTATATTAAACTAGCTGTGCCTGCCACGTCGTGGTCTTCCTGACAATATTTTGCTCGATTCTGCTTTAAAGTATTTCACTCCAATTGTAAGACAACAATGTAATTCCACAAAGTAAAAATACAAATCAAATACAAATTTTTTTCAATTGGCTAATGTTGCGCAATAGTTTTTAAAATATGCCAGTTTGTAACCGAAAATTTCAGTACCTTTAAACCGTAAATTGCGTTTTTTCACTGATTTTTCTCCATTTTCTCTTGAAAATGGGATATTATTGCGAAAAAAAGATATCCTATATGGGAATCAGGATGCTAAGGTACCTACTCACAAAATTTTGTTAAAATTCATCTATGAAAAGCAGACAGACAGACGGAAATGAGTTAATATTTAATTATGTATATAAATTTATAGATTTTATTATTGTAGGGTTCTGTAGATAATGACTAAAATTTCCTGTTTATAAATATAAAAAGTTCTGCCAAGTTTTCGGTATTATTAATTTGATAAAATTACGTACTTTCCAACTGTCCAACAACATTTTATTCATCCAGTAGTTTTATTTATTTTTAAAGAGAAGTAACACTCAGGCAATTAATGCCTATATTATTTGTGCTACTTCCTTTAAAAAGGGAGTTGGATAGAGATTAAAAGCTTCACTTTCGGCAACACAGCAATTGCACATTACGTTTATTTTTAGAATAGTGTTTAAGCGCCTCTGGTGTTATTTAGGCGTATTATTTTAAAGCTAGTCTAGACAATTTATAAGGCTTTAGTAGTAAACGTGTTAAATACATGACCGACCTACAGCACCCTCCAGTAGTTTCTATGTGAAGGACGAACAGACCGACCAAAATTGGTGTTTTTTTTTTATTACATATCGATTAATAGTCAGATGTAAAAAACATATCGTCTATTAGAGGTTTTTGTGTGCAAACCATTAACACACAATCACTAAAAAATGGTTTTTTATAAAATCTGACCAACATTTTAAGTTTGCTGGAGCACTTAATTTTATTTTGCATAAAAAGTTTAATACAGACTATTCGATTTATATTTGTCCAAAAATTAAAAATGGCTCATAATATCAACATAACAAAAAAAATTAAAAAGAACGAATATCCGTAGCCTTCGAAATTTCTAAAAGCTGAACAAACCTCGTATATGATATTTTGACGACATCATAGCTACATGACCACCGTTGTGACTGTAGCCAACTTAGGCTAATTTCTATTTTTGTTTGCAAAAATTTCATTTTATTCAACAAAAGAAAATGTCACAAAATTTAAAATACAAATGCATTTACAATCAATAGGCTTTAAGCAGATACATACATATATTTATTTGTTTTGATATGAAGAAACTATTTTCTTAAAAAGTAATTTTTTTTATAAGTTAAATATGTATTTCTACAATATTTTCATAGTTTTGAAGTATGTAGCTGACGTCTTCAACATAATTCTGTAACTGACTATAGCCAATGACATTTGTAGTCGTGTAGCGGTGTAGCGGTGTAGCCGCTGTTGTATATGTGTTTAACGCATAAGAAGTCATTCATAAAATGGTTCATTGAACTTTTTTAAGTTAAAATAATAAAACAAAAAAATATGAAGCATGAATGAAAAACTAAGAAACTTTCGTGGAAGCTTTAAAAAGATATCTACATATGTAGATACATATGTATATAAAATTATAGGTACATAAACCTCATATCTTATAGAAATCAACAGATTGTTGTTTCCCTCAAAAAAATGTAATCAAACAATTTGTTGATAAACAAACTACCATCATAAAAAAGGAAACAAAAGCAGCAACACGTGTTTAAAATTACAAACAAGAGTAAACTTTTAGGCGCAGGCGTGGTTAAAGGGAGAGAAAGACAAAACTTATTGCTTTTTGTCAAAAATGACAACTGACAAGTTACTTGAAAAAATATATTGATTTTTCTGAAAACATAAAAAACAATATCATACTTAAATAAATATAAATAAAAGTAGTAGTACAATTTGCCTGTTTAAAAGAGTATAAAAATAAACCATAAAATAAAGCCTACTTTTGGGCAGCTTCAAATTTTTGTGACCTAAATGTAAAATAAAAAGTTTCCTTAAAAACAGACGGAAAAATATAATAAAAAAAAAAACGAAACACAATTTTTCCTGCAAACATTTTTTTCCGGTTATGATAAATATGAGACCATATGTGCCCTCAAATCGCATCGCCATACGCGATTCCATTGATGAAGACCTAAGTGACGATATAGATGATGAAGTATTCATTAAAGATTCAAAATCATCTAAGGTACATAGTTTTATTATAATATATTATGTTAATCTTAAGACATAAATTTGTTTTCTTTTCTTTCTATACAGATGAGTGAAGAGAAGGGTTTAAAGCGTCCCCTAATGGCACCAAGACGTAAAAATGGCAAATCTCTTAACCCAGTGCCTATAATGAAAAAACATCGTCGCTGCTGTTGGCGTTGTTGTGAACCCTTTTGCTATGGCTTGGCTGCTTTGACCATTATAATAGCCGTTATTAGCTTAATTGCTTTGATACTTACCATGGTTCCTGTTTCGATGCATAAAATTAAATTCTGGCTTCATCATCAAAGGAGCTCACCTTTATTACCGTTAGCTCTTAATGACGGGCAGAAATCTTATGGTGATAGTATGGGCAGTGAATTTGTGCCTTGCACACAGATCAGTGTACAAAAGCTGTGGTCACGCACATTTCCCCGCATGAACAGTGAAAGTCCGGTGCGTAAAGCTGATCTTAATGGCGACGATGTATCGGATGTAATTTTTGGTTTTGGTGTCGATGATAATATCCAGTATGAAGGCTATCCTTTGCCCAAATGTAAAAGCCCTATTCAGGGTGATGAGGTGCCCTGTGAGGGCGGCGTTATAGCAGTGAATGGTGTTAACGGCGATTTATTGTGGCAAACTTGGAGTGTGGCGAATGTGTTTTCACTACTATGTTCAGTGGATATTAATCAGGATGGCTATCCAGATTGTGTGGCAGCTGGTAGATTAGGGGTAAGTGAGAATTTTAATTAATGAAAGAATATAAAATTAATAAACAAACTGCCAGTTTACACAACAGCCGTTAAATTTAAAGGCTTTTAATTTCGGAAAATATCATTTAAAAGATTTTATTCCATAAAAGTTTCCTTATCTGTTTTATGTATTTATAAATTTACTGCATGTTTCAGATGATCTTCGCCATTAATGGTCGCAATGGCAACAATATTTGGGAATTTCGAGAAGTGGAAGTAGAAACTAACTCACCTATTGTTATGGATCTGTACACAATTAATATTGTACGTGATTTAGATGGTGATGAAATCTCCGAAATATTAGCTGTACATCTCGAGGAACGTGAAGAATCTAAGGCGGGCCACATTAAAGTGATATCGGGTAAAACAGGTAAAGTTATACGCACCATACCGACACCCTTTAAAGAGGAGGTATTTGTGCCAGTACAAGTTATCACCACGGAAGATGGCACAGAATTGTTACTCATCATAACGGGAGGCCAAAGTACATCGGGTGGTGTTTATTCTATACGTTTATTATCCCTCATGAAATTTACCAGTGAAAAAGAGTTTACACCATTGTATCAACACCAACATTCTGGTTTAATGGTACCCTCGATACTGACTGATTTAACGGGTGATCATGTGGCCGATATAGTAGTTTCGTCCTTTAATTCTACCATCATGGCTTTTGATGGGCGTAACTTTTCCATGTTGTGGAATTTTACATTTCCCTCCAGTGAAAGTGTGAGTGCCATAGTGCCAGGTCATTTCAATCATGATAATATAACAGATTTTATGGTAAAATATAATACTGGTCCAGGTTTTCCAGTGTATTATTATTCGCAAACTACCATTTTGGATGGTAGAACGGGAAAACCTTTGTTAGATGCCATGATGACAGATTCGGGAGGTTCGAATAGTTTATTGGGTGGTGTTTCAGTATCACAAACTTTTGGTGGAGATTTCTTTTTACACTGGCAAATGCAGTGCAGGGATAAATATGATGCCAAGGATGCCTATGAATTTGTACCGGGTAATTTAAAAGTTTCTACCTTCTTGAAAGATCTGCTTAACATGTTTGGTTTTATCATTGCAGATAGTGATATAATTTTACAGGCCCGCGCCGATACTTGTCGGTTGAGATATAATACTTCCAGCGTGGTGAAATTATATGCCATAGCACGCCATATCGAACCACCAGGAGCGGTATTATTTAGCACAGGTACTCGTATCTTGTTTTAAGTTTAAAACTAAAAAAATTTCTTTATTAAAATTTTTTAATAACTTTAAGATGACCTGGAAGTGCATTTAAATCACACCCAGCATGTGAATTTAGTCACTGGCCATAAGACTCCTAAATCTCCTTTAAAACATCCCAAACTACTGAAAAAACTTTTGGCCAACAAAGAACTTTTGGAAAAAGTTGTGGCCGCTGAAAAATTAGAGAGTTTTGAAAAGTCCAAGAATCAGTTTAGACAGGAAACAGCTCGCAATCGCTTGCTGCCACCAGAACTAATGCAGGAAGCCTTGGAGAAAAATGAACCACCCGTAGTTGATACTTATGAGGCTTTAAAACAATTAAATGCACCTTACTATGGTGTGGGTTATGGTGGAAATTCCCCTACATTAAGAGAATTTGTAAGTAGAGGTTACAAAAGGGGAATCACTTAGTCAAAATTAACTTATTATTTCAATTTTAGCAAAAAGAATATGATGTCATTGAACCTCAAAGAGTACCGGAGGACTATGAAAACGCTTATACGGACAGTGAGGTGCCTCAGATTGTGCCCGCCAACGAACATCCCATACGTTTGCGTACGAAATATCCCGGCAATCGCGATATCCGCAGTGATGTACCTACCTTTGATGACGATTCAAATTCCACTGCAAGTCTGCCCACGGGAGGAGTACCACAAAACAATCTCGAAAAAGATGAACCATTAAGTTTGTGGGATTTGGAGAGAGAAAAAGAAGAAAGGGATGCTATGAAAAAACAACAGCAACAAGATAAAAATTATGCATTAGAGGAGCAGCAACTACAACAAATACCATATACACAACAAGAAGAAATGCTTGAGGGCGTGGCGGCAGAAAAAAGAAAAAGAAGAGATGAATCTACTACAAATGAAAATGATGAATGGTTTTTGGCTTCGATATCCTCAACGGGAGTATTATTGAAATCATTGAACAACACCAGATCCAGTATAGATTTTGCTTTTGTTTTAAATATACGTGAATCTGAGGCCTATCCACCTTTATTTAAGCCGCAAGATTTAAATTGTGTGGAAGAGAAAATAAGCGCCTATAAAAGTGAGTTTTAAGTAAATGAATTTATCGTTACATAAAATACATATGTATGTATGTGTGTATATATTTTTTAAACCCAGGCTATACTATGGACAACCAAAGAGCTTTGCGCAAACAATTCCTAAAACAATGTCTTAATGAGCGTTTAGTCAATATCAATCCCGATTTGCCCAAATATGAATCGCAATTAGTGATCACGCGCTTAGGCATTACGTGCAGATGTCGCTCTCTGCAGCCTGGTGAGGTCTGCTCTGAATTGGATGATATTCAACAACAAAAATGGACTGAATTTATGGGTAATGATGGCAATGGTTTTTACAGAAATTAAAAACTTTTGTGAAAAACTGGAGTAAAAATTTTATAAATACGAAAGGTTGAATAGTGTTAATTATTAAAAAAATGGATTAAAAAACTTCTAACGGTTTTTATTGAAAAGCACAATTTTTCTAATTTTGAAGTATATTTTAAAACCTAATATTTTAAGTTTAAGTTCATATATATTTTTCAGCTAAATATTGTTTTAACTTATTTACTATTTATATAAATCCTTTTTTGGATTACTATTTATTTGTATTATCATAATTTATTGTTTTTATTTCTCTTTTAACAAATTAAAATTTTATTAACATTTTAAAAAAATTTAGCATTTAGCCTCAAAATAATGTAATTGAACAATTATGAAAGAAATGAATTTAATAAAATAACATATTATTATTGATTTTATTAGTATATAAACATAAAATAAAATTTTATTATTATTAGTATTGTTTTTTTTTTTTGTTGTAAACTGCGGTTTAATAAAATCTGAACTGAACTAAAACGAATTAATGGAATGAACCAATTGAATCGAATTGTTCGAAATAATTTAAAAAAAAATGGAAATGTACTTTGAAAGTGTTATTTAAAAAGCTTTTTTAAATTTAGGTAAAATCAAAAAATAGTCCTTAAACAATTGTTTTAAATATAATTTTACTTCATTGTGACCGTTACTTCTTTTCCACCTACCCAAAAAGCTATTGTGACTGATTGATGGGCTAACATTCTGCAGTGCATGATGGTATATTAAAGAAGCAGCGATTGTCAATTTGACAAAACAGCATTTTTGTGCAAGCTTATGCCGGATTTTTCTAACAAGGGATTTTTTTGGCAAATATTTTTTATTTAAAATTTGCCAATATTTAATATGTTTTTAGTGTAAATAGCGTGAGAAAAATAACACTATGGGTATATTAGAAAAAATTGCTGAAATCGAGAGAGAAATTGCCAGAACACAAAAAAATAAAGGTGAAAGAAAATTAAATGAGGTGGCCGTCCACTGGCCAATGAAATGAAAACAAGGTTATAATTTTCAATTCTTTTTCCGATAACCTTTCTAGCCACTGAATATCATTTGGGGTTACTAAAGGCAAAACTAGCCAAATATCGTTCACAATTGTTGGAACCCTCGAAGAAGGGTGAAAAAGGTGATGGTTTCGATGTGTTAAAAAGTGGCGATGCTCGAGTGGCATTGATTGGTTTCCCTTCGGTGGGTAAATCAACTCTGCTTTCAACGCTGACAAAAACTGAATCTGAAGCTGCCAATTATGAGTTCACAACATTGACCTGCATTCCGGGTGTTATTGAATATAAAGGTGCGAATATACAATTATTGGATTTGCCGGGTATAATTGAAGGTGCCGCACAGGTAAAGTGTTTTATATTTATTTGTATTGTTTATACCTATGATGGAATAAAAATATGTACATATCTTATAAGTTAAGATGTTTTCATATTAAAAACCTATTTTTTGCAGGGTAAAGGTCGTGGTCGCCAAGTTATTGCCGTGGCACGAACAGCCGATTTAGTAGTGATGATGTTGGATGC